>OX465103.1:24321962-24336827 GCA_949987565.1 Luidia sarsii | reverse complement strand
GGCAACGCTTAACACGGCACAATGAGACAAGGCAAGGTTAGCCACATGTCAAGAAGGATTTGAGGTAAAACAAGGTATACTGTAAGGAGAGGCAAGGCAGGGCAAGACACGACAAGGAGAGGCGAGGCAAGGCAAGGCTAACAAAGACATGCCAAGCCAAGTAAAGTCAAGCCAAGACACGGACGTGTAAGGCAACCCACAGAGAAACCCTTCAAGGCGTACTCGCTTTCACCTCAAAAAGCGACTCCTCCCAATATAGTAATCCACCCACCCCCCTCCACTGCACAGCCGGTCGGCGGCAAGAAGAGATACAGAAAGAAACTGCACTTCATATGAAAACCCAACCCAAGGTGGCCGGCAGGGTCTAGGATGGCAAGACCCAGGGGGCCGACACTGCATTGATCCCCGGCACATCACCGTGGCAGTAAGGACTGACACGACCGTTGACTGCGCGGTCGCCATCGATTTCCCCAACCCGTCACCAAGGCAACCGACCGTCTCCCCATCATCTCCGACGCACTGGCTGCCATATTTACCTACACAAATTCAACCCCCACACCCCACTGCGTCTTCCTCCGCCTCTGATCTTTCACGTCTACCCAAATGACATTTCGTTTCAGCACGAGCTGTTCGCGCGTTATCCGATGACATATTCGAGTTTGCTCGTTTGATTTGGCGTTATGCTGCATATCGAGAGAAAGTACCCTGAATGATATACTGGATATTGCAATGGGTGGGAGGATGGCAGAAGAGGTCAAAAGACGTACACTTATGCAAAAAATGACCTTCAATTTCACAAATCACAACCCCAACTCTGAATAGCTTCCTGTTTGCGAATCCCAAAGCAACGGCCTATGACGTCATGGCCGAGTTGACACCAGTTTTCAAATTCGAAAGTTTACTTGTAAGGGATGTGCGGAATACACATCGCTGTTCATTCAACTATATTGGGGTTTTTTTCCTTTTTTTCCCCCATTACAAGCACGACAACACACGTTGGCAGGAGTGTCAGAGTCTATTTCGAAGTTAACTGGCCCGTGGTCAGTTTTTATCATACCTATTGTAACGTACGACCAATCGAAAGACGATGGGCGGGGAGCAGACACCATGCACACACGGTCTAATCCCAACTTGAGAGGGGGTTTTCATGAGTAAATTGAGTTACGATGCGCCGTAAAGGTTTGTGGAAATCCAACCACTGCGTAGTTCCAAAACTGAAGAAAAAATGGCGGGACAAAGTAAACGAGTCCAAGCTTCCACTAGAGCTTGCTATATTTTTTGGGCGGGAAATTACACGCCTGATTGTAGTCAAGCTCACGATTGAATGGGAATGGAATTAACTTTGTCCACGCCGAGCCGAACAAGTTTGAAGTAGAAATACTTCACCCGAGCATCCTCTTCAAGCTTACCCTGCATTCCCTTCTCCATTTTTTGGGGAATATTCCGGCAGCGATATTTTTTCCGTACCACTTCTTCGCTATGGGCCCATATGTTTGTGCACAAACAACTTACGGGGTGGGGGCAAGGGGAGAGGGCTATACCAGTTGAAGTTAAAGCTGAGATAGGCTTTCTGCACAGCCAATAAAGGCTTTCTGCACAGCGAATAAGGCTTTCTGCACAGCCAATAAGGCTTTCTGCACATCGAATAAGGCTTTCTGCACAGCCAATAAGGCTTTCTGCACAGCCAATAAGGCTTTCTGCACAGCGAATACAACGTACGTGAACAATCTGAGTGACCTGAGACTCAATTCTTCATACTTTGTTTGTGCACAAACATAATATGGACCCATAGCGAATGTGTGGTAAGGAAAAAAAAATATCGCATCCCGGCAGTCGCTATCGAGCAATCAGAAAGAAGACGAAGTCGACGAGGACGAAAAAGAAAACCGACACCATTTTAGAGCTCGCACGCAGAAATGATGTCACTGCAAATAGATGGGTGTGTACGCAGATTGCATCCTTGCAGTGCATGCGAGCGAGCGCACGGATTTGAGCTCCACGAGTCCCCTCGGTCTCCCCATCCCCCACCCTCTCCTCCGGCACAAATTAAAATGCCCACCACGCTCAGATCCCGAGGGATCTCGCGAGATTTACGGAATGAGTGGATAAACACGCGATGACTCCAATGAGGAGGAACCCAAAAATGATGAAATCACTCTCCGGTGTCTCCTGAGGGTTGTGCTCCACTATATCTAGGTGGAAGGTGGCTGCGGTGACTCAGTATTAACCGTGCACACGAAAACACAGTCGGTAAAATCGCTTGGTCTGGCTTTTAAAGGTCATTGGGAAGATCGGAAAACATCGACGTCCACAGATTTCCTTCTAATTTACACTGTTTGTAGATGCTCATGGTAGAATCCTCATGTTGTAATCTTACGGTCTGGGATGCTGTACTTCCCTAGAAATCTTCACTCAAAATCGACAAATAGTTTATTACTCGCGAGTAATAAACTATTTCTTCCACTACAGAACGGTGCGAAAATCGTGACGGTTTTTCCCCTTTTTTTACTTTCTCAGATCACCATTTGTGCTAAAACCGTTTTTTTGGGGGGTTAATGTTTAATGGTTTCACACACAAACTGTGGCTACCATTTTTAACTTTACTAATGTCGTATAAGGCTTTTAACAGGACAGTTGGAAGTGTGTGAATGGTTTGGACCCACACAATCCAACTGTGGCCTTTCATTGCCCAGAAGCGCTGTTACCAGTTGTGGTTTTGGCTTACTTTGATCTGAATGTTACTTTGATATTGCCCAATATTATTTTCAGAGCTTACTTTTCTTTAATATAGGAAGGTTTGCGGCGACACCATGTATAAAGTCTCTTAAAGGAAGAGGTGTGGTTCTGAAAAGAACCTGAGTGGTAACTCAACGTTTCGACCAGTATGCTCTGGCCGTCATCAGGAGAATGGCCGTCATCATGATGACGGCCAGAGCATACTGGTCGAAACGTCGAGTTACCACTCAGGTTCTTTTCAGGACCACACCTCTTCCTTTAATTAAGGGACTTTATACATGGTGTCACCGCAAACCTTCCTATATTGATTTACCCACCATGCAAAGCCTTAAGTCTTATTTACATGTACTTTTCTTTGAAGTATGGCGTGCATGATACTAATAGCTGTGGTATAAGAAACAAGCGTCACATTTTGGGCCAGTGGTGCCTCAGCAGTGGTATAATATAAGAAAAATTCGGGGCGTCATGTGGGGCCTTATTTGTCTACAGGCGGAAGGATATGACGCGAGACTGCCGGCAAATCGGCTTAGGGAGAAAGAAGGTTTATTTTTAAAGCTACTACTGTATATAACCAATTTTTGTTGATGCATATTCGCCCAAAACAAGGCTGTAAAGCCACTCAAGGTTAAGGGCTAAGGAAATAAGGAGATAGAGAGGAACTAGGGAAAGCTGGAGATATGAATTGACGTTCCTCTTAGAAAAGGACAAGATCGTAGGCTGGTGGGAAACATGAGAGAGAGAGGCAGAACGTGGGAAGATGATTCAAGCTATAATATCCAATAGATACGAGCGAGGAACTTTAGCACAGTCGCAGCGTTTGCACAGTGACCTATATGGATGGTTGAATCGTGTATATACTGCACCATACAGCGCTCACCTTCTTGTGTAATATGCATTGACACTAGCTGTCCATATAGGCTATCACAGTAGTTCCCTGATTGTCAAAAAAAACCCACAACTCTCTCTCTCTCTCTCTGCAGATGGTGGGCAGGTAGGCTGCCGTGTGGAGACATTATTGTCATGGCAACCAGCGCCAGACAAAAGGTCCCTTTCAGGGTGCCAACAGACGGAGTCGAAAATCGAATTATTCCCCCACGGCTCGTTCAATAATAACGCCCGATGCTTTGTCTTGACATAAATTGTTTATTATTTTGGTTGGCTGGTATGTTTCCCCCCGGCAATGTCTTATCACATCGACCACGTCCTGTCACCCGACTCCGTCAACTGTTTCAACCATTCTGCATATACTGTATGTGCTGGACGTGATTTTGCCTTATCAAATTCTGATCGTCGAGCGAGGAACGGATGGATTCACATTTTTTTTCCCGTGAGTTATTTCTTTTGTTCAAGCACGTGAAAATAAAATGGCGGTCCCTAATGTGTTGTTCCAACACGAATTGCCTGCACCAAAGAAACACACGCATATTGCAATTACTTTTACGCCCCTGACGAAGTTTACCGAAGAACGCTTCCAGAAGATTTGATTACGGATCTTCCCCTATATATACCTTCCAGCCCCGCCGCTATAGTACATACACGAACGTTTACGGGAACCTGAATCTGCCTCGTTGCCTGCGATCCGGGAGATAAAACAAGTAGGAATTTCAGGTCGGGGAGGTGAGGGGCCGACTTCAGATGCAGCTGTATCCCTATAGGTGTTAAAAAAGGTAATAGTTCCTTGACTAATACGATGCAGAAATGCTGTGAAATGATTGCTAATTAGAATGATTTCAAATACTCAACTCTTAAAGGCCCAATACACCGTTGGGAAGATCGGAAAACATCGATGTCCACAGATTTCCTTCTAATTTACACAATTTTTGTAGAGGGTCATGATAGAATCATAACCCTCAATGTTGACATCTTACGGTCTCCAATGCTGTATTTCTCGAGAAATCTTCACTCACACATCGACAAAAAGGTTAACAATCGCGAGTAATAAACTATTTCTTTCACTACAGAACGGTGCGAAAATCGTCGGTGACGGTTTTTTGCCTTTTTTTTTTTACTTTCTCAGATTAATTACCATTTTAAGCTAAAACATTTCGCAGGAATTCTTTAAACTGTGGCAATCTTTTGACCTTTACCAATGTTGCTTACGGTCTTTAAGAAGGTGGAACGCCGGATTTCCTGTAACGAGCAGAGCATTTCTCAAAGGCAAAACATTTGCGCGAACACACCTTACAGGCATGAATGACCAAAAAACACATTTCAACAAACTTTTAAAAACAAATTACAGGGCCTGACGTTTCGATCATACGCAAAACCGTGCTCGAGGGCAAATGAATTAGAGATCTGAGAAGAGAAAGAAGGCCTGATAGGTGTTGATGGTACCGGTAGCAGGACCTGCCTCAGGGGCAAATTACATTGGCAGAAAGTCCAGCAAGGGTTGAAAATTCGGGCCCCTGTAACCTTTTCTGCAGGTAACTGCAGAATTGATTATTTTCTGCCTAGGAAAATAAGTCCTGAAACTTTACATTTTTCTTGTTTTAGATTTACATTTCAGTCCTTTTAGTCAGTAAACAGTGTTTGAAGGTATATTTTTTATAAATAGGAGAAAATCCTTACTTAAAACGCATTTCATAACGATTCAACTGATTAAAAACTCCTGAGTCCAGTTCATTTTGCTTGGTTTTTTTTGGTAACGGACTTTGGTTCTTGCGTGTCGATATTGGCCGTAGATTTCCCTAAATACCTTAATTTTCTTGTCATTGTGTTGCATAACGATGGGACAAAGGGAGGAAGGCGTCTGATCTTTTTTTAAAGAAGACTGCGTGATTTCATTAGCATAGGTTAGCTGGCATTGAATTTTTTGGACACCTTGCCCGATAAGTAATGGCCACTCCAGAGAAAAAAATATATACTGGTAGGAGCGCGAATATGGAATCCGAATAAACAATGTCCGCAAATATAGTTCTTTTGAGGAGGCCAATAGAGAGAAAATTCAAATAAAGACGAAGTATTTAGGGCTGAATTAAGGTCGGCATATTTGCGCAGGCTTCGAACGGTTTGGTGAGTTGCTTTTTTGTTGTACTAATTGTTCCCCCTTTTTGTTCAACCGCTTCCGACGGTCATAATTTAAAATGAAAAAAAAGGGGGACGGAAGAAATTGTCAAATTTAGGCCTTCAGTCGGCCGGGACGAAAGCAATTTCGCCTCCGTGTCGTGTAAAATGCAATATAAACGTGTGGTCTTCATGTACGTGTATAAAAAAAAAAAAAAAAAAAAAACCATCGGTGGAGTGGGAGTCGAACGGGATATTGCCCTTCGTGTCAAATTGAGACGATCTGCAGGAACAAAACGTGACAACTTCGCTATTCCGTGGAGAGTGTTTTTTTTTATTTTATTTTAAAGACAAATTGCGGCGTATCGTGGCTACGTGGCACTGCCGAGGAAGCGAGCGTTTCGAAGCGAACGAGGTTCTGTACTGCAGGCTTAATCAACAATGACCTGCAATAGGCCCTGATTGGGGAGTGGATTGGGCATTTTGAAGCGAGAGGTATGATGCCAAAAGATGTTGCAAACTGCTTACCGACTGAAATGACCCAAACCCAAATGACTCAAAACGGAGGAGGGCCTGACGTGTCGATACTAGCAGGACATTTTCCCCAAGGCAGAGAGGCAGGATTCCGCCCTTCAGAAAGGCGCTGCTATAGCATCGAAACGTCAGGCCCTCTCCAGGTTTGATACGATAGGAATGTTGATATGCAAATACATGTATGTTGCAAACTACCATTACCCTTTGATCACACCTCCCAGCTAGATCCCCTTTGTCCTTTGTCATCCATGTGCCTATCCCCCCTCCCTATTGGTTCTTTTCCCCTGTCACTCGACCTTTGTGAAAGGTCCTGCTAGGATCGAAACTTCATGCCCTCCTAATTTTGGATACTTGAAAGATGTATTTTGTTTGGATAAGGTGTTAGAAGGAAGTGGCGGCTCCATAATGGGATCCGGGTTGCCTTGTCAGGTCCGTCGTCCACACTGGTGGCCGCGGGAGCCAGTTTGTTTTCCCATTCCCGCTAATAATTAATCTGGGATGCCGAACACCAGCTCTGGGCCGGCAAACTCGGTAGATATCGGGAGGGTGGGACTAATTTGAACACCCAAAATGGCAGGATATTGTTTGATTTAAGATCTCCGCTGTCAAAATCGTTCGCCCGAGTCTTTTTTTTAACAAATGGTACAGGTCTGTGATTAATCGTGACATGAATATTTCAAAACTTGGACATAATGTGGAGCGGCAGTCTCACCGAATGGGTTGTTTTAACAAGCTGTGGTCAAAAAAGTGAGTAAATATACACCAATTAACGTTTCTTGTTTTAATAAGCGCAGTCCAAACTTCGAACGACGCTGAAGAAAAGTGGTCGGGATTGTTGTTCCCTTTGTTTTCCTCAATTCGTTCAGTTTAGTTTAGTTTAGTTTATTTCTTTTCCACAGCATCAACCAACAAAGCACATATCACAGAATGTACATCACAAAGAATGAGTAGGCAAAATTAATAGGGAAAGGACTGGCACATTAAGTGATAACTTAATATAAATAAACATGAATGTGATTCTGCAGAGGGACCCATCACGAAGCACAGCTTTTAAGTGTTGGGCCCCATTTCAACACTTGCACTTTCGTCAAGGAAGGAAGACTATCAATTGACAGGCCTAGGATATGAACCCCGGCTGCCAGTCTCGGGTAAAGACGCTCGATGGTCCTTTACGAATGCATGGATCAGGCTCGGGCTCAGGCTTCGTCTCCGTCTGACCAAACCTGAACAATCCAGATTGTGGTTTTTCTCTGACTTTAAAGGCCATGTTGGCTTGATTAATACAGAGTATTCACCCAGAAACTTGTACTATTACGCTTGTTTCTAGATGCCTGTGACCAGTGTTTCCTCTGGAATTGTTGTGAGTCTGATTTTGCAACCGAAAATTTGCTCGGTGTGTGAGTTTGGGTCTATCGTGGGTGTGCTATGTTGAGGTTCCCTGGGACACAGGTTGTATAGGGAATGAGTATAAAGCAATGTCCATGTAGAACCATTCGGTAATTTGCAAGGAAACATCCGATATACCATGCATACCGGTACTAAAGGTGCCATTGTATTTGTGTAGATTTGTTCAAGCATGATTTTCGAACTCTGAGGTGACAAGGTTTGGAGACGAAACCCTGAGGCAGTCCATCAAATTAATGAGTGAGATGGGCCGCCTCACAGTCTGCTAATCAGGGGGCAACCCTGCCTGTGATGTTATAACGGCTACGAAATATATGACCTGAGTCTAAGCCCGAGCCTAAGCCTTCATTTTGCAAACAGCATATATCTGAGTTATCCAGCCATTACGTTGGAGAGAACGGAAAACAGCCAGATAGATCACTGCAGTGTTCATGGGTTGGGAGCGCCGGTGAAATTTCCATACATGGATTATCACATATTATAATGTAATTTCTCACTTCTGGTGGTTCAACGCTTCGAAGAGTAGACTATTTACCAGCGGGCCTTCTATGCTATTATGCTTTCGGGCGCGTTATATAAATTGTACGCTATTCTTTGAGCGCTGTATCGACCGCATAATGCAATTTTAGTCATACACCTCAGACGAGATGGCTCATTGAATTAGGGATGTGTAATGGGAATTCCAATGCTCCCACCAGGTCGGAAATCAGCGGCATAGCTTAGACTCCACGCACCACCACGCATGTTAAAGGCAGACTTGGTATGTCGTGATTTTTTTTGCTTGTTTTGTTTTTGTATTGTAAACTGCAATACTTTACCAACATTTTAGTTAGGAGTTTATCTCTGAATTCCGAAATATGCAGTTATGGCACCTAAAGCATGTAATACTATACGGTGTTGCATACCTTCTTCCCGCGCACCGCTGCACTATGGAATTCTCTAACTGCAATCTGTTTTCCCCTTATTTTAACTTGTCTGAATTCAAACTAAAACACAAACACTCATCTTTCTTCCTCCTGATCTATTATGCTCCTGGCGTCGATTTCACCAAACTCATCGTAACTTACGATCAATCGCAAGACAAAGAGCCATGCACAGAAACCAAACGGTGTGTCACAACTTACGATGGGTTATCCATCGTAAGTTGAGTTACGATGCATCGTAGGGCTTTGTGAAATCCAGCCCAGTTTCCTTTCCTTATCACTTTTTCAGCCCTCACTTTGTGTGGCCTTTTGGGGCCTTGAGTTTGGCGACAACCCGCGAGTGCGATGCTAATGAAAATCAAACGTTTCCCCCTTTTTTGTGCTGGTTTTCGGTCACGCCAACCTGAAGATGAACTTTGGGCTGTAACTGCCGAACCGGCCGTGACTAATGAGGACGGCTTAGAATACCCGTGCTCGGTAAAACCAAACAAAAAAAGTCCATGAATAATGCGGTCTATAGCCTACCTGCAACGCCATGTGGCGGTTTGCTCTAATTCATGAATATGTATGGCGCTGCACAGAAACCGTTATAAAATTGAACATTATTTTGAGAGAGATTCATGCTTTGTACTTACGTGCTGGGCACGCTGTGTAGAACCTATAGACTGTGCTGTCGAGTTTCCCGTGCGCCCGACGGATGATCGTTGGCAATAACTGGCAAAGTCGTCGATCCACCCCCCCGGGCTCCAAAAGGTACCAGACTATTTTGGTATGGGCACCTTAGGAAAGAGCGTTTGTTTTTTGTTGCAGTCGTGGGGCTACATGTAGGTCTTAGCACGAAATTGTAAGCCAGTCGACAGTGGACGACGCCGCCACAGCTGCGCGCATCGGCCCATAGTATAAGGCACGTGGTCCAAGTTGGGCTGAGCGCGCTGCAAACAAGATGGCGCCGTCGGTGGGGGGTGGAGGTCGCTTCGTAGTGGATCAAAAGGCGGTCGCGAATGCTGTGTGTATACGTCGATGCCTGGTATGCTGGCAAACGGAGGTATCCGATAACTGGTAACACATCACAGACATGAATGCAAACCTGCAGACTGCCACACCGAAGCGAGCAATGAACACACGAATCGGACTCTCTGTTTTTGGTGCTCGCCTATGAAGCTACCCGCAGTGCGGTTCGTGTCGGGAGCGGCCTTCCGATCCATCTAATGTGTTGACAACCAGGCGGGCTTCATAAAAAAACAAAGTCACGGCCGTACGGGAGCCTGTTCGACCGTACGTGTCACGCTTGACTGAGCCCAAATGGCTGAAACAGTGGGCCCTCATCCATTCCCATCATAGATAACGGTACCACGATCTATGCAGCATCTACCACAGCAGACAATAATGCAGGGATAACCTGGGATACCCTTCTGATTTTTGTTTTGCAGGCGAGAGGGGACGAGGGGGTCATTATCCTAATACTAGTGCTTTCGGTTAATTGCCTTCACAGTGCAGTATCATAGTCACGTACTGTATAATATGGCAGAGATCTTTGTGTGTTGTGGATGAGGGCGGGCAGGGAGACGGGACATGTTTTTTTTTAAATATCCATGGCGATTCGTGGCCAGTCGAAGTTGCCGGCGCGTGAATTACGATGCCAAAATGGTCCGCCCTCAGGCGTGTCCGTAAAATGGGTTTGTCTGCGTTCGGGCCGCAGACGAAACGCTCAGTCAAGAGGATAAACGCTCCCATCGAGCACACGCACGGCGTGTCAATTTTCAGAACGACCCACCGTGACTTGGTCTTCACGTTTTCTCTTTCCTTTCTTTCTATACACGCTCTTTAACCGCAGAATGCGGTGGTGGGAGGGAGCTGGAGCACGAATAGCATTGATCCTGCCAATGCTATTCGTGCGCACTATTCTCACGTAACTATCTGGACCAACGTCGGTGAAAATATCAGCAGGTTACATCATAGAGAAAGTTGCGATGGTTTGGACATGTAAGCAGAAGACCTGGAACATTGGCGCATGATGTCATGCATGGAATGGTTAATGGAAGTAGGAGAAGAGGCAGACCTAGAGCGAACTGGAGTGGAGATGTTGGAAAATGGACTGCACAAACGGTGGTGGAATGCGTGAGGGCAGCTCAAGACAGAAAGAATTGGAGGAAGACACTCAACACTGTGCCCCAACGGCTTATAGCTACGGGAGTGACATGACCTGACACCATAGGCCACACGAATGAAGGGAACTAAAACACACTGACAAATTAATTTGTTTAAAACTGGACCGGTACTACAGCCCCGGACAAGCGGTGTAAAGGTACCACGGGCTCAAGTTCCCATCTAGTCAAACCACGTAGGCCCTTTCTACATCTACGGTCAAACTGTCTTTGCTATAAGTACGCAAGCATGATTTTCGTTTTGCCAAATAAGACCCGAATTGTTGCTGATAATCAAAATAACCAATCAACCCGGTTTTTGTAGGGCTGGGCAAACAATTTCACCCAGCTCTACTATGTCCCATGTTGTGGGTTTTCTTGGTTTTCTTTGATTGTGCAGAACCGGGATTCATCTAGTTTCCATAATAACACGTGGTGTTAACACAATAACTCGTGCCAACTTCCATGCTTATGGGCCTCTGAGAAAATAGATGAGATTTTCTGGTCATTCACGGTGGGGTCTGGGGTGGTTTGCAGTGACACCATGTGAAAACACATCTCTTCGGGAAGTATTTGTGGTCCATGAATAGAGGGAGTATGCGTGGTTCTATTCAGAACCACGCACAATCACAACAGTAATATGCTCGTTTCAAAACAAAATTAAATCAATATGAAACCATCACTCAGCTGATTGAAGGAACGTTATGATCGAATCCAGCACTCTATATATGGAACGTTAGCATACCCCTGACGTAAATGGCATTTTCATTCAAGATAGGTGAGAGATGCATGACTTCTTTGAAAATAAATAGGGACTACGTTTTGAATAAAAACATCTGCATCGATTTTTTTTTTTTTTTTTAATCTTGTACATGTTTGTATTGCATGTGATTACGACCGTAGCCATCGCAATGACAGTTATTTGTATGCATTTAGTTCTCTCGGAGATAGCACCCTGGTATGTTTATCTCTCTCATTCCCATTTGGAGAATGGATATTCTGCGTCGCATTTGGCTTTTAGATACGCATCTCTGTGTCAACAGTGTCATCTTTATCTCGGCTGCATTATCGGCCGAGTCGCGCGCCCTATCACCCACAGCCCATCATACGTGCACTGGGGAAGGGTGTGGGGGGGGGGAGGGGTCGGACACCGAGCGCGCCTACGGTGAAAATAACACTTATTGTTGATAAGTAAATCAATCTAAATTGGGTATTTCGAGGGAAAATGGGAGCGGAATTAAGCATTTTTTCCCCCAAGGAATCCAGACTGGATTCTACAGACACGCGTTGTGGAGAGATTATAGACGAGCTGCCGTCTCTCGCATGGGTATCGGCGCCTAATGGCCTCGTGTCTGATTCTCGTATTTTTTTATTTTTTGTTTACTATTATTATTTTTTTCTCTTTCAAGGCTAAGCTGACATTTACCCGCACTCGATACTGGACCGTTTGAGCCAAGGTCAACATTGGATATCGTTGGGGTGAGCGAGGGGGGGGGGATTTGTGGGGTGGGGACTAAAAAGCGAAAATGAAAGATAATTAAATTCGGTATAAATTATTGATTATCATTGGTCTTTCTTTCGTCCGTTCTAAACGGTCGATTTTAGGGAAAGGGTCTGTGTTGCGAAATAATATACCCTGTCTCTGTCTGTCCCTTTCACTCTGCCTCTCTGTCTCTCTCTCCTCCTCTTTTCTCTGACTCCTCCCTCCCTTCTACCTCTCTCTCGCTCTCTTTCCCCCCATCTTTCCATCCCTGCTGACTCACTCTCTCCCCGTCTCACTCTGTCCCTCTCTCTTTTTCTCGCTTCTCTTCCTCTCTCATTCTCTCTCTTTATACTGTCTCACTCCGTCTCTCTCCCCCTCTGTTTCTCTTTCTCTCTCTCTCTTTCTCTCTCTCTCTCCCTCTCTCTCCCTCTCTCTCTATTTCTCTCTCTCTCTTTCCCTCTCTCTCTCTCTCTCTCTCTCTCTCTCTCTCTCTCTCTCTCTCTCTCTCTCTCTCTCTCTCTCTCTCTCTCTCTCTTCCTCCCTACATGTATCTGTGTCTCTTTCACTCACTAAAACCACCTGCAAGAGACGAATCAATCATTTTCACTCCGGATTCGAAGCTCTTCGAAATAGCATCATGATAATAATTTATGACCCAGAAGTATGAACATTACACACACACACACCATCCGAAAATGGCGCTAGAGCCAACACTATAACTGAGACAACTTAAAACATGTTTACACTACCTTACAGTTCATAAGCCTTGCGTGCTTTCGCAGCGAGGGATCGAAACCCCGACGGCCGTTTCGTGAGTGATCTCTGAGGGAGTCACAGGATGGCTTCGGTGTTGGGTTAGAAGGAATTGAGTGTGCGATGGCAGACGGCTGTTTGAGTTTGTGTTTGAGTTACGTATGTACTCGATCGGCGATAATCGCAATAGCTGGGCGGTTATTTGGGTAGGGCTCCGAGTGCGACGGGCATACATCGGACGGCTAAACGGGGCTCCATTTGAGCGACACGAACGGCCACGGGATGCAGGGAGGGATGGGGGCTGGGGGGGCTGGGGAATGGGCTTGTTAGGGGCGGACAAATCGATGTAGCAGGGCGAGAAAACACCTGCACGATGCACGACCTCCTCGTCCTCCTCGTCATCCCTCTTCCCCTCCTCCATTTCCCCTTCACCTCATTCCCACCCTCGCTCTCTGAGCCTCCATCTCCTTATCCCCATCCTCATGCCCACCCTCGCTCATAGCCGCACGAGCATCGCCATCTTCATCCAACATATGCTTATCCTCCTCACCTTTATTCCTTTTCTTATTTTCATTCTCCTCGTTCTCGTACTAGATGTCATCCCATTCCCCATACCTGACCGTTTCACTAACCACCATTCCACCCCATATCCCCATCCCCATCCCCATCCCAATTCCCATCCCCATCCCCATTCCCATTCCCATCCCTATTCCCATCCCCAGCCCCATCCCCATCCCCATCCCCATCCCCATCCCCATCCCCATCCCCATCCCCATCCCCATCCCCATCCCCATCCCCATTCATATCCCAATCCTCATCATCCCAATCCCCATCCCCATTCCCATCATCCCCATCCCCATCCCCATCCCCATCCCCATCCCCATCCCCAACCCCATCCCAATCCCCATCCCCATCCCCAACCCCAACCCCATCCCAATCCCAATCCCAATCCCCATTCCCATCATCCCCACCCCCAACTCCATCCTCATCCCCATCCCCATCCCCATCCCCATCCCAATTCCCATCCCCATCCCCATCCCCATCCCCATCCCCATCCCATCCCCATCCCCATCCCCATCCCCATCACCATCCCCATCCCCATCCCCATCCCCACCCCAATCCCCACCCCATCCCCATCCCCATCCTCATCCCCATCCCCATCCCAATCCTCATCCCCATTCCCATCATCCCCATCCCCAAACCCATTCCCAACCCCATTCCCATCCCCATTCCTATTTCCGTCCCCCATCCCCATTCACATTCCCATTTCCATCCCCATCCCTATCATCACCCCCATCCTCATTCTGCCCCCTTCCCGATCCTCACTCTCAACATTCATCAAGAAAGCACCCCCTGGAGACCGGAGGAACATACTTGCCTAACGTTTCAATGGCGCCTTCACTTCGCATCTACGTGTGAGACGGCTACTTTTCAATGCAGCCTGAGTTCGTGTTATGGTGCAGAGCTTTGTCCGCGCGGACGGGCCCGGCCCAAAACATGCTGTAGCACTTATCAAAGATTTTTTTTTACCATCGTATGGTTCTATGAAGAGCGAAGGAGTTCTCCTCAGAGGATCGAGTTATGTAACAAATCCTGCCCTACTCTCCTCGGTACTTCCCGGTCTGGATAACACCTCAGATGAAGAGTTATTTTATTCTCAAGCAGCTTTATTCCCTTTCCTTGGTCGAAGGCAGCACTCCAATCGCGAACCGGACCCCGACAACCGATTTGCCCGACACAAAGACAACAATTTCGGGCGAAATATTAGAAACCCGTTAGATAGATAGATGACGAGATCGAGCAGCTACTAGCCTCGCCGCCGTCCGACGGCATCGGGACGTTATATGAGGTCTGCCACTGATGGAGACTAGAAACGGAAAGCTCC
>OX465103.1:24294462-24316962 GCA_949987565.1 Luidia sarsii | reverse complement strand
TCCACCTGCCACCCAACCAACCAGGCAACAAGCAACCAACCAACAAACTACCTGGCCAACGGCAGACTGACACACCGATCCACCACACAATCAATAAAGCGACCAACACGCCATCCAATCGTCCATACTTAACCTAAAACCAACCCCAAAACACTAATCAGCCGAACAAGCAAACAAACCAACGAACAAACAGACAATCAATAATTATACTAATCAAGCAATCCGTTCAACAAATAACCGACCGACACACAGACCCATCAAACCAACCAACCAACCAACCAACCAACCAACCAACCAACCAACCAACCAACCACCTAAACCACCAAACAAGCAACCGACCAACAAACCCACAATCAAACAGCAAACTAACCAATCAATAAATCGACTAACACAACAATCCTATAATACGACCAGCCCACCTCTTAACCAAACAATCACCAAAGTAAAAAACCAACAAGTATCCAACAAACCACGCAGGCAACCACCAAGCCGACCATTTAATAAATCAGCCACTCCTCCAACCATACAGCTTCGAGCAAATAACCAACCAAATCACACCCCGAGCATTCAATCAAGTAACCATCTTTATAAAAGACCAAGAGACTCACCGATCGGTCCATTGAGCAAATGCGACCAAAGCAACCGGTAAAAAAAACACCTCGCAAGAGAGCCAGCAAGCAAGCCAGTAATAGTCAACCATCCGACCACTGACTAAGCCGAGCGAACATCAAAGCATAGCACTCCAATCAATTCATCTATCCATTACCAAATTGAGGTTTAACACCTCTCCTTACTCTCCCCCTTCCTCGCTCTCTCTCTCTCTCTCTCTCTCTCTCTCTCTCTCTCTCTCTCTCTGTCGCCCCCCAAAAATCAGTCTACGAAGCGTGCGGGTGCACGCATCGCGCCCGAATCTTGACTATAATGATTGCGCATTTTGCATACGTCAGTAGCATCTTCAAGGCACCGAGGACTTTACTTCCTTTCCCCCCCCCTTTCGTCTTAATGGGCAGGGGCCATCACGGAGCAGACATCGACAATATTAAGGCTCTCTTTCATGGGGAATATTTACCTGGAGGCCACTGCATGGGCGTGCACGATCTCTATGGCTGGCGGCTCCAACAGCAGACAAAACCCCAGACACCTGCACCAAAAGAAATAACGAATTTAGTCAGCGGATGCTCACTCAATCCCCGCAGAGGGGCAAGCGATACCGCACGAACGCCGATACTAAGTCGCCGGCTCCTCATTGGTTAAGTGTTTGCTGAATTTAAAGTGCACTGTTTGGGCAACCGCTGATTAAGCGTAATTCACACCTCCGCCGTGTTTGCTCTCTATGAATATCCGTGAAAGGGGAGAGGGGAGGTCACAACACGGCGAGAATGAATTATCACTCTGTCTCCCCCCTTGCTCTAGCCCTTATGGTTATTCAGTGCTGTTTGTGTCCAACATGATCCAGATGCATTGAGCACTTCTCTGCATATTTTTTCTGCGCCCGTGCCAGTGAGAAAAGTGAAAAAACAGGGGAGCCATTGGCGACTCGATGAGTCGTTCGACTTTCGTGCTGGACGTTCTGGCGTCGAGTAGCTTCCCGCCTTTGAGGCTAGGCCCGGGTGGGTGGGGGGGGGCGCTTACGGGGAGAAAGGGGTTAAGAATGCACCCGGGCTTTCATCACTCTCCGATCCATCATGGAGTTAACCCCTTAGAGGCGCTCATCAATTTTCTTAAAGCAATCCGAACCATAAGCTGGTGTTACGTTTTTAGCAATTCTTCCCACGGTATATATGCCGCTCTCTGGAATTCCTTTCTTGTTCCATAGTTCCCACCATCGTATGATCTTGCCCTTTTTAAGAGGAATGTCAATTCATATCACCAGCCTTTCTCAGTCCTTCTCTATCTCCTTCTTGCCTTATAGCCCTTAACCTTCAGTGGCTTTATAGCCTTGTTTTAGGCAAATCTGCATAAATAACTTTAAAAAGGCCAACGACGTAAAAAATTATAGGACAGGACAGGGCAGGATAGGATAGGGGTGCATTTCACAAAGCCTTACGACGCAACCCATCGTTAGTTGTGATACATCGTATGGTTCCTGTGCTTTGCTCATCGTCTTGCGATTGATCGTAAGGTACGATGGGTTTAATGAATCGACTTCAGGTCTGGACAGGACAGGACAGGACAGGACAGGACAGATTACGACAATACAGAGCAGAACAAAGCAAGACGAAATAATTGAAAGAAGCACATCAGAAGCTCAAAAGGACCCGACGTCCTTCACTTAATTACACAGGTAACGCATCTCATTCGAAGATTGTAATGTAAGAACTGCGTTCAGACACGGGCTATGCCAGTGGCTCGTGCGAGGTGTGGGGGTCATTGAAATCAAATCTAATTGGAAAACTGGGCCGCGTCCCCTGCCAACCACACCAAAGGTGCTTCAAGTAATGGCAACTCCCCGCTGACTATAATGATCCGACATCCGCACGAGAATTGGATTCGTTTGGTATGACCTGGAACCACTGCCGATAGAAACCCAAATTAATGTCCCTTCAAAAAAAAAAAAAAGGAAAGAAAACATATTTGAGAGGCTTTCGGGAAGAACCTTTGATTGGGGGTGAAGCCGTGCCTCAATATTAATTGACCTTTATTGACAGTAAGCGGGCAATTTGGGGATGGTATTGGATTGAAGGTTCACCGCAGGTGAAAAGGTTCGGGTCTCGGGAAATCGTTGGTATGTAGAAGGTTAGTCTAATCTGGGAGGTCTAATGCTCTTGCGACTCAAGTGTTCCTCCTCAATTCCACCTGTAAGGGTCCAAACGAATCAGCCCTGCCTATCAGCCCATTCACCACCGATCTAACCATAGGAGTTCCCCACTCCTGAGACGGTGGCCTTCCCAGATAGTCAACTATAGCCGGAGTCAATGAACAACAGACTCGCTTGTTTGACACAAACGGGCGTGCAACGAAACATCCACAGCCTCCTATGTCCTTTATCGTCTGGTCGCAGTCCAGGGGATGCATGGGCATCCCAATGTCACAGGCTCACCCCACCCCCTTTCCCTTTGTACAATAGAGAAAGAAAGAAACTGTGACCTGCCCCCGTTCTCCTCAGAAAAATTGTACCCCGCGAAAAAACTTAAATTGATGTAAAGCAATTTACCCATTTCTTGGCTTTCGTTTCTTTGCCTTTGTTTTCGTTTCTTTTTCCCTTTTGCACCAAGCCCCCAGGCAACCGACGACTTGAACTCAAAATTGTACTTCTGGGTTATCAAAGCAAAAACCAAAAAATTGTGTTTTTTCAGGTCTCGGAATATCTTTTGGTGTGGTGGGTACTTTACGTGTGGTTGCAAGGAGAGGTTCACTGCTCAGAATGCCGGTGTGCTGTGAGTGCGTGTTGGTTAAGGTAATCAATTTGTCCGTGGGGTCAATACAGAATGAAGCGTGCATGCAGTAACCAAACCAATCCAGCAAATCAGTAAAAGCAAAGGCAGCCATCATGTTCAATACTCAACTTTGATATTGCTCTCTTGTTTAATCAATTTGTGGGGGAAATGACTGTGGAGGAAAAAGGCTGCATCTACCTCGTGTGATCCCCGAGCTGTTGTAGCCAGGTTAACAAGAATCGGTTGTTTCCATCTGAATGAAAGCGGGGATGTGATCCCTGGAGATATATACGGCAGTTAATGGTTGCATTTCTTCTGACTGGTAACCCACCCCGGCAAAGACTAGCTGAATGACCTATTTGGGAAGGACACCATCTGAGGGCTGGATAGCTCAGATGAGAAGAGCGCCGGTGCGCAAAACCAGAGGTCTCGGGTTTCTTTGCCATGGTTCCCCCATTTGAGAAATTCATCATACAAAATGGCCTAGACAATGCCACTTGGCCAGGACTTGAACCCCCTACCTATGGTTTAACGTACCCGCGGTCTTACCACCTGAGCTATCCGACCCTTTAAGATGGCGGCCTTTCCGAATAGTCAACCATCTTAACCGCGGGGCGGGGCAGGCGACATTCGGAGGCATTCAACCATAAACTGCCGTGTATAAATCTCCAGGGATTTTCTAATATTCATTTTCAGGTAGAAAATGCCCCGTGTCATTCTGCTCTGTTAGGCTTCGGGACGTGCGTTCATGCAAGGTCCGTACTTTGCACGCTTCGTAATCATGTAGCCTGCGGTTTCGCTAAGGAGGAATGACCAAATTCCATCCATGTTTTTTTTTTCTTAATGAGAGTGAGGGGCCAAGATCAATCTCCTATTTTGAAGTCACGAGATACTCTTGATATGCCCGCGTCAAGGTACCAGAGTGATACTTCGTTCGAAATATACAAACAAAACGAAAATCCCACAAAAATCCGTTCCATGTAATCAAGATATAGAAGAACAAACCGCATAGAGACAGGGGGTGTTCTGTGAAATCGCGTGAAAAACCCCTCCGTCATGTATTAGATCTGTATGAGTTGCCTTCTTTGTCTTTTTCCTTTTTGACAGTTTTGGGGGCATTTGAATGCGTTTTGAACAGGACTTGGTATAGATGACTCCGGCAAAGCGTCCCATGGAAGCTGCCATGTCTGGGGGCCATTGGCGACTCAGAAGTCGACACCGAACACCATTGCACGCCGATGATATTAACTCTTCTGACGGAAAGACACACACTTAGTGTATGATCACCCTGTCTACGAATCGTATTTAGTCACCGAGGGATGGTTTGATTTGGCCCCGCGACACGCATAAAACGTTCGCAAATAATATGATGGTGGTGGTAGAAGAAGAATAAGAAGAAGAAGAAGAAGAAGACTTTTGACTTTTCAAAAGGAGAACTTTATTTCAATCTTTTGAAAATAACCGAAACAAAACAAACCAAAATAAACAATATTTACAAGTAAGACTTGAAAATAATCACCTAACAAAAAGAATATAACAAAATCAAACAATAAACATAGGATTGAAATCATATGTATAATAACGAAACATATAATGAGAGATGTTTTGTAATACAAAACAAAGTCAGTTTAAGGGGATTTGTTAAAGTAAAGTGATCGAAAATAAACCGGTGACGCGACAGATCTTTCCAGGAGAAGAAGAAGAAGAAGAAGAAGAAGAAGAAGACGAAGAAGAAGAAGAAGAAAAAGAAGAAGAAGAAGAAGAAAAAGAAGAAGAAGAAGAAGAAAACGAAGAAGAAGAGTGATGATGATGTTGAGGATGATGCTGATGAAGAAGAATGAAAAGCTCTACATTCTTCTTGTGAGATTAAGTATTTTGAAAGAGCACTGGGTGTCCGAAATCAAGCGAATTTGAATTTCAAGAAAGAATCAATTAAATTGTCGGAGGGATGATCTAATTCAAAAGCAGGAGAAGAACCTCATGTGGTATCTTGACTGGACTGGCCCGAGCATGCTCCAACATGACTTCGACACGAAGTCAAGGAAGAGCTTCTACAATGAATACGACGAATAGATATGGAGGGGGGTTAGATAATACACAAACGTAATGCAATAACAGTGCGTGGGTGGGGCTGGGGATACTTAAGACAGCCTAGTACCCCCTCCCTCCCCACTCCTCCTCCTCCCACTCACCCCCCCCCGCAAGACTAAACCCCATACACATACGCCCGACGGGCACGGAGAAGAAATGCAAGCGTTCATATACACGTATAGATACGTGGGGGCATGCTTCCATGAACCCTTTCTGGTACAGCACAAAGGACTTAAACAGTATCCGCAGCGCAGCCTGAGTCAACAGGGACGTTGGAACTCTACCTCCATTTGTCTTCCATGTCCACGGGAAGACTTATTTGTAATCATGGTTTCGTTGTTCCTATTATAGATCCCTGGCAACATAATGATCGGCCAGGCAGTCTGCTATACGCTCTCATAGTGAAGCTATTATGCACACGAGGTAATTTCCCGGCAACAAGCACCCCGCAAATGATGATATTAGCAAACCACAAGTATTTCAGAAACAGATAAGGCGGACGGCTGATTAACAGATGCACAGAGATTAGACATTTTCAGATGATAGAGGCAGCGAGTGACATTTCGTTTTATGATTGGAACGTTTCAGGGTAAATACTCTTTAGGACTAAAGGGAGATGCATCTTATCATAATTAATTAAGATGATCGTTGCTTTAAATATGAGGAAACCTGACGTGTCGATCCTAGCAAGACTTTCCTGAAAGACAGAATGTGCTATTATAGGATCGAAACGTCAGGCTCCCTCACCTTTGTGTGATTTGCACGTTGGGTAATTTAGGTAAGTTTACCGCGTTTATGCGGTATCACTTCTGAATCACCGTGCAATACTTGGTTGGGTCGCGTTACCTATAGGCCGTTCAGGAACTGAAGACTTACCCGTTGTGATGTCACAGGCATCTATAGAAACAAGCGTTTGGCCCCAGTTTCTTGGTGAATAATCTGTAATTATCAACCCAGCAAGCCTTCATATACGGCGACAAAAACCCAACCTTGATTTTCGGGTTTTGTCAGACGGAGACGAAGCCTGAGCCCGAGCCCGATACACGGATTCGTAAAGGGCACTAGTGTCCCCTCTCGCGGTATTATGACGTCATGGGAACGTCAGGGGGTATAGGTGGATGCGCAGTTGGGTGACACGTGGTCGGTGGTGAGGGTTGGCCGCGCTCCAAGACGACAACGCTCACTCAGAATCTGGGCAGGGAGTATCACACTGAGTAGAAGGCACGACGTGGGTTGGAGGGGTGCGTGTGGGGGGCCGGGGGATGGGGCGCGTGTGTTTCTGTACGGGTCTCAGGACACTGCGTTCCGTACGGGCAGATCGTGCCACGTGTGTATATCGAATGATAGGAGACCAGGGCTGGATTTCACAAAGCCTTACAATACCGTACATCATAACACACTAACGATTGATAACCCTTCGTAGCTGTCCATAGGTCGTATAGCTTGTATCCATCTACCTTTGTCATGCGATTGATCACAAGTTACGGATGAGTTTGATGAACCACAGGGGTCAATATTTTGATATTTCATATCAAAGTTTGTCTTCCTGTCTCTCTCTCTCCGCCTGTTAATTTGGTTCTTTCCGTCTATCTGCCTCTCTCTATCTGTCTATCTGACTCTCTCTGTCATTGTATCTGTCTCAGTCATTGTATCTGTCTCTGTCATTATATCTGTCTCTGTCAAGCCGATTTTCTTTCTCTCTCTGTGTCCCTCTGGCTGTGTATATATCTTGTTTTCTGAGTGTCTGTCTTCATCTCTCGATCACCGTCTCTCTGTCTCTCTAATTGTCTCCCTGTCAATCTGTATCTCTCTTCCTCTTTCTGCTTCACTCTATCTCGTCCGAGGCTACGGAAGAAGCCGAAAGGGTTTCGAGGCACACCCTGGCCGAATCTCGGCCGAGGTGTGAAGGCGTCATCTCGTTACTTCCACCGGATTGCGTCAAATTTGTATTCCTCTCCCGGAACCTCTCTCCCTCCCTCTCCCTCTGTCCTTCCTCCTTCCCTCCTTCCCTCCTTCCCCGGGCCCATGAAAAAAAAAAATCAGTCATAGCCTGATCACGGTAGCTCCGTCGTGCCTCAGAAGGCACGGGCAAACCCGCACACCACACCCTTATAATGATACCCCCTCTGACACAAATCATCACATTAAAGGAGCTTGCGTGTGATGAAGGGATTAGCCTGCGCGCAGTCAGAAGCGAAGATTTCGCTCAGGGAGTCGGCGACATAATGTGAAATTAATCTCCGTGCAGTCAGCGCATACTATCAGGCCGGGCAACCTTGGCTCGTCTTCCTTTCCGCCCGCCCGCCACCCGCCCCAACCCCACTCCTACCCCACGACTTCCCTCTCCCACTCGCCGTGCGACATCGGCCAGCCAAGGTGACGAAAGCTCTCCGCCGCTCCCCTATATAACACTCATCGGATAGCGCTTGATCAGTTTACCCCTAAACGTGACACCAAAGACGGCAGAGCGAGGGCAATTTGGTCGGGTTAGTGCCAGTCCCCACACTTCTTTAAAACAAAACAAAGAGAGAGTGAGAGAGAGTGAGAGAGACAGAGAGAGAGAGAGAGAGAGGGGGAGGGAGGGAGAGAGAGAGAGAGAAAGAGAGAGAGAGAGAGAGAGAGAGAGAGAGAGAGAGAGAGAGAGGGGGAGAGAGAGGTATAGAGAGAGAGAGAGAGAAAGAGAGAGAGAAAGAGAGAGAGGGAGAGAGAGGTAGAGAGAGAGAGAGAGAGAGAGGGAGAGAGAGAGAGAAAGAGAGAGAGAAAGAGAGAGAGAGGGAGAGAGAGGTAGTGAGAGAGAGCGAGGGAGGGAGAGAGAGAGGGAGAGAGAGAGAGAAAGAGAGAGAGAGAGAGGGAGAGAGAGGTAGAGAGAGAGAGAGAGGGAGAGAGAGAGAGAGGGGGGGAGAGAGAGAGAGAGAGAGAGAGAGAGAGAGAGAGAGAGAGAGAGAGAGAGAGAGAGAGAGAGAGAGAGGTGATTTTCGGTAGCTGCATCGCTTTCTTATACACGGTCGAGTTCAGCTAATTTCCGTCGGGTCGGTTGGCAACGCTGCTTGTTCTTATAGGGTCTTAAAGAATGACTCATGGACTCACAGGCCCTGTGCGAAATCGGCCCCACGACCTCGACAAGCTCGGCGGTCAAGCGGGCAAGACGTCCACGCCAGAAAGCAGGAATCGCTGGTTCGAATCCCGCTGGTCCGAATCCCGGCAGGCAATCGGGTAAAGCAAAGAGCACGCTGCGCTTATCACGTCGAGTGGGGCAAACCCCATGGAACGAATCAAGGGCCCTATCGAGTTGAGCCGGGGGGAAATGACGAGTGTTAGATCAGAGAGCAATTATAATTCAATGCCATAATGGCCTATAAGCTCTACAAAATCAGGTTTATGAGCAGACCTTCACCGGGCAAAGTGTCGCCTCTGCCCCCCCCCCCTTCCCGCGTCTGAACATCGGCACGGCCTCCAAGCAAAGGTCCCGCTCCGTTCGCATCGTCCAAAATGCCTTCGGGAAAAGGTCCTGCTCGGACCTCCGCGTCCGGATCCCTCCGAGGAGAGATACGGCAATGGGTCGAAGCATCAAGACGGCTACGGACCCGACTCGGATCTCGACCCCCCCCCCCCCAGGGTCCTGATTTGTTCCGGGTCATCAAAATGCCTCCGAGAAAAATTCTCATCGTTATCGAAACGTCAAAAAGTCTTCCTTTTTTTTGATCAAAATGTCAAGAAAGGGCTTGCGAGGATAGAAACGTACGGCCATCGAACTCGTTGAAGTCTCCGTCGGTTTCCTGAAAACCTCAGCGATGCTAATTAGACCTTTCTGTCCGTGAGCAGACCGAGACCCACCCCTACCCACCCAGGCAGCGACGGCGGGTTAATACTGAGTCGACACAATGCAATTTCCCGGCGAAATGAGCGGATGATTCCTATACAGTGCCGTCATTTCCGTTTGACATTCAGCCCCCACTTTGACTGAGCGAAGTACGTCCGGGTCCGTGGGACATGATTGGGCTCTCTGGCTGTCTATCTGTGCCTTCAATAAAACTTTCTATCTGTGTCACTGTAACTGAGTATTTCTCTGTCTCCGAGTATCTCTCTGTCTCCGAGTATCCGTCTATATCTCAGTATCTCTCTGTCTCTGAGTATCTCTCTGTCTCTGAGTATCTCTCTATCTCCGAGTATCTCTCTGTCTCCGTGTATCTGTCTATATCTGAGTATCTCTCTGTCTCTGAGTATCTCTCTGTCTCTGAGTATCTTTCTATCTCCGAGTATCTCTCTGTCTATTCTGAGTATCTCTCTGTCTCCGAGTATCTCTCTGTCTCCGAGTATCTGTCTATATCTGAGTATCTGTCTATATCTGAGTATCTCTCTGTCTCTGAGTATCTCTCTGTCTCTGAGTATCTCTCTGTCTCTGAGTATCTTTCTATCTCCGAGTATCTCTCTGTATATATCTGAGTATCTCTCTGTCTATTCTGAGTATCTCTCTGTCTCCGAGTATCTCTCTGTCTCCGAGTATCTGTCTATATCTGAGTATCTCTCTGTCTCTGAGTATCTCTCTGTCTCTGAGTATCTCTCTATCTCCGAGTATCTGTCTATATCTGAGTATCTCTCTGTCTCTGAGTATCTGTCTATATCTGAGTATCTGTCTATATCTGAGTATCTCTCTGTCTCTGAGTATCTGTCTATATTTGAGTATCTGTCTATATCTGAGTATCTCTCTGTCTCCGAGTATCTGTCTATATCTGAGTATCTGTCTATATCTGAGTATCTCTCTGTCTCTGAGTATCTGTCTATATCTGAGTATCTCTCTGTCTCTGAGTATCTCTCTGTCTCTGAGTATCTGTCTATATCTGAGTATCTCTCTGTCTCTGAGTATCTCTCTGTCTCTGAGTATCTGTCTATATCTGAGTATCTGTCTATATGTGAGTATCTCTCTGTCTCTGAGTATCTCTCTATCTCTGAGTATCTCTCTGTCTCTGAGTATCTCTCTGTCTCTGAGTATCTCTCTGTCTCTGAGTATCTCTCTATATCTGAGTATCTCTCTGTCTCTGAGTATCTCTCTGTCTCTGAGTATCTGTCTATATCTGAGTATCTGTCTATATCTGAGTATCTCTCTGTCTCTGAGTATCTCTCTATATCTGAGTATCTCTCTGTCTCTGAGTATCTCTCTGTCTCTGAGTATCTGTCTATATCTGAGTATCTGTCTATATCTGAGTATCTCTCTGTCTCTGAGTATCTGTCTACATCTGAGTATCTGTCTATATCTGAGTATCTCTCTGTCTCTGAGTATCTGTCTACATCTGAGTATCTGTCTATATCTGAGTATCTCTCTGTCTCTGAGTATCTCTCTGTCTCTGAGTATCTCTCTATCTCCGAGTATCTCTCTGTCTCTCTCATTGGGTTTCTGTCGTCTTTCGGTCTTTCTGTCTATCTGTCTCTCTCTGCCATCTCTGTCGGTTTGTCTCTTTGTCTCTCTCTGTCTTCCTCGGTTCGCCGTTTGTCTCTGTATGCGTAATTCAATGAGGGTTTGCCCTGCTTGGCGTAATAAGCACTGGGTGTTCAGTACCTTGCCCGATGGGAAAACATTCAGGCAGCTCAGGCGGGATTTGAACCCGCGACTCCTGCTTTCTAGTGCAGACGTCTTTAAACACTTGACCACCGAGCTGGTGGAGGTTGTACTGCGGAATACCACAACAATATCATTGACGCATGCAACATTCTCCTCGATGCAAACACCATGTTATATCTATCTCCACATTTGTGCCACTGTCTCTCTCTGACTATCTCCCTATCCGTTGGTATCTTTGTTTTCTTGTTACATGTATTTATCGGTGTGTCTGTATCTCTATCGCTCGGTCTCTCTATTCCCCCTCTCTTTGTCTCTATCCGCCCCTGTCTATCTCTTTGTCTTTCTCTCTCCCTCTCCCATTCTCTAATCAGTCATTACTATGATGCATGGACAGATGCGTTCACGAAGCTGAGGCTGAGAGAGGCGGGGGTGGGGGCGGATTTTTTTTTTTTTTTTTTTTTTTTTTTGGGGGGGGGGTTTAAGGGGCTGGTTTATGCTCTGCCAATAAACGCAAACACCCCCGTGATATATGCCCCGGTTAATATCACGCGCTGATGATCTTAATTGGGTTGGGGCCAGGCCTCATTACCCCGGGGGAATCGGCCCGGCCGTCAATCACAGGATCCGGCCCGTTTATCTGGCTCTGCACTCAGCACCAACCTGCCCGCCCCGACCCCACCCAACCCCAACCCAAACCCCCCCCCATCCCCATCGCAGTGCCTGGTAGCCATGGCAACGTCGTCTCCCCAGACCCCCATTTGAAATGACGCACATCACAATGTGCATTGATATGCGGTCGGAGGTCGCATGGATGGCGATACATGCATTTCCTTTTGCGAGTATTGGGTGTGGGTTTTTGGTTTCTTCGCGTGGAACGTTGACAGGACTATTTTAGGTTCTGATCCCATCTCTCTGCCATTCACTCTGCCTGGATATAGCTCTCTCCCCCTCTCTCTCTCTCTGCCTCTCTATCTCTCTCTCTTTGTCTCTGTCTGCCTCCCTCACTGTCTCTATCTGTTTCTCTCTGTCTCTCTCTGTCTTTCTCTGTATGTCTCTGTCTGTCTCTGTCTGTCTCTCTCTGTGTCTCTGTCTGTGACTATTTGTCTCTATCTGTCTTTCCCTCTTTGTCTACCTGTTTCTTTGTCTTTCTCTGCCTCTTTGTCTACCCGTTTCTTTGTGTCTCTATGCCTCTCTGTCTCTCTCTGCCTGTCTGTCTCTCGCTGCTTCTCTGTCTCTCTATCTCTCTGTCTTTCTCTCTCTGCCTCTCATGTCTCTCTTTGTCTCTGCCTCTCTGTTCCTCTATCTCTATCTCCATTTTTCTTATCTCTATCTCTTCATCTCTTTGTCTCTGTCTCTTTCTTTGTTTCCACGTCTCTCTTTTTGGGTTTACAGTTACTAATAAGTAATAACAACTCCTAAAATCCACTGCCAATTAATTGACGCCGGCACTAGGCATTTCGTATGATCTGAGATTTCAGGCAACAAGTCAGAATTTGTTTTGTGGTGCGAGTTTGCGCTCATCCCAGACGAGCAGCGGGACTCGCAAACGATATATTGTCTGTCTGTCATCGGGAGACTGTGACAGGCTTACCTAACTGCACGTTTGGCAGGGCCTTACAATCCTCACTATAATTAAAGTGATGTTACACAAATGTTGCACACTGCTTACTGTCTAAAATTATCAAAATGCAAAATCTCAACTTAATTTAGTGGGCCTGACGTTTCGATCCTAGCAGGACCTTTCTCGAAGGCAGTGGTTGACCACCAGTTGACCCACTGCGTGATTGCCGCCACACAAGGTCCCGTCCAACAGACGACCCCGTGCAGCTCGAAGGCCAAGCGGCCGAGATCTCTACACTAGAAAACGGGAGTTGCGGGTTCGTATCCTGCACGAGCTGAATGTTGTCGTTGCTGGGTTTTTTTTTCTGCTGCTTTCTGGGAGCCAATTTAGCAGAGCACCGAGCACGCAGAACTAACAACACGCGAGGTTGGCCAAAGTCTCATTGAATTCAATTTCATTCCACGCTGCTCACGTAACAGAACACAGTCAACTCATGCGTGCGTCAGGTACGAAGACGTGATTGCGTTTTTCCTTAATACACCCGGTGTATATCATGCAGGATCGCTGAGATGAAGACCTCCCCCAGTCCTTAAAGGACACGCTAGACTTGATGTATACACCAGGTCTCGCTTAAAAGCCAACCAACCATATTCCCGCATGTGAACCCCTTGATGGCCGTCTCCTCCTCTCATATCATTCCGACTGGCCTCACCAACTGATTGATATTTCTTCCTGTTCGTTCCAAACTCAATCGAGTCTCGATCTGGGGAGTGAGAGTGTCTCTCTCTCTCTCCCCCCTCTCTCTCTCTCTCTCTCTCTCCCTCTCTCTCTCTTTCTCTCTTTCTCTCTCTCTCTCAATCTCTTTCTCTCCCCCCTCTCTCTTTCTCTCTCTCTCCCTCTCTTTCTTTCACTCTCTCTCTCTCTCTCCCTCCCTCCCCCTCTCTCTCCCTCTCTCTACCCCCTCTCTCTCTCTTTCTCTCTCTTTCTCTCTCTCTCTCTCTCTATCTCTCTCTCTCTCTCCCTCCCCCTCTCTCTCCCCCTCTCTCTCCCCCTCTCTCTCCCTATGTCTCTCTCCCTCTCTCTCCCCTCCCTCTCCCTCTCTCTCACTCTCTCTCCCCCTCTCTCCCCTCTCTCTTTCCCTCTCTCGCGTCTTCGTCTCTCTCCATTCATCTCTCTATCTCCACCCCTCTCTCTCTCTCCCTCTTATCTCTTTCTCCCTTTGTCGTCCTCCCTTTGCCTCTGACTCATCCATAGCGAAAACCAAACGGTACATAACGGTCGACCAAAAGTCATGTCTAGTGGGCGTGTTTCCAAGCTTGACGTTATGGTCTGGGGAAGCGTTTTACTTGTGAGCTATTTGCCGTCGGCTCCCATTTTCCCCCCTCAATACAAATACATGTTCAAGGCTTGCCAAGCCTTTATTTCGCTCTCCAAACTGTATCCGCAGACAAAAGGCCGGCTTTGCTGCGATGGCCCGCCGTGACGTCAAGGAAGTCGGACCATTGTTGACCTGACAGGGCTCCTCCTTGCCAACAAAGGGGACAGCCAATGCTAGGCCTACAGATTAAAAACTCGCCCCGCCAGTTAGCGAGGGCAGACTGTGCGCTACGGGTGCGTTGCTCTGGTTACAAAGACCTATTTGGGCATTTTTTGCTTTCTATCTGCCTCTCTGCCTCTCTGCCTCTCTGTCTCTCTGTCTCTCTGCCTCTCTGTCTCTCTGTCTCTCTGCCTCTCTGCCTCTCTTCCTCTCTGTCTCTCTGCCTCTCTGTCTCTCTGCCACTTTACTTCTTTGCCTCTCTGCCTCTCTGCCTCTCTGCCTTAGTCTTTACTTCTCTGCCTCTCTGCCTCTCTGCCTCTCTGCCTCTCTGCCTCTCTGCCTCTCTGCCTCTCTGCCTCTCTGCCTCTTTAATTCTCTGCCTCTCTGCCTCTCTGCCTCTTTGTCTCTCTGCCTCTCTGCCTCTCTGCCTCTCTGCCTCTTTGTCTCTCTGCCTCTCTGCCTCTCTGCCTCTCTGCTTCTCTGCCTCTCTGCCTCTCTGCCTCTCTGCCTCTCTGCCTCTCTGCCTCTCTGCCTCTCTGCCTCTCTGCCTCTCTGCCTCTCTGCCTCTCTGCCTCTTTAATTCTCTGCCTCTCTGCCTCTCTGCCTCTCTGCCTCTTTGTCTCTCTGCCTCTCTGCCTCTCTGCCTCTCTGCATCTTTGTCTCTCTGCCTCTCTGCCTCTCTGCCTCTCTGCCTCTCTGCCTCTCTGTTTCTCTGCCTCTGTGCCTCTGTGCCTCTTTACTTCTCTGCCTGTCTGCCTTACTGCCTCTCTGCCTCTCTGCCTCTCTGCCTCTTTCCCTCCCCGTCTCCGCCTCTCTGCTTCTCTGGCTATCTGGCTCTCTGCCTCTCCACCTCTCCGCCTCTTCGACTCTCCGCCTCTCCGCCTCTCCGCCTCTCCGCCTCTCCGCCTCTCCTCCTCTCCACCTTTCCATCTCTTCTCCTATTCTCTTCTCCCCTCCCCCTCTACCCCTCTCCGTCTCTCTTCCTCTACCCCGCTCTCTGCCCAATGTCTGTTCCTCATTATTATTTACTCTTTCTCGGTATCCTCTCTCTGTATTTCCTTTTCTCTAGCTTTCTCTCTGGCTAAATTCTCTCTTGCCTCCATCCCTGTCTAGTTTCTCCCACCCTGTCTCCATGTCTCTCCTTAATAGCTGTATTATAATTCAGCGCTCCCTCGTGATAGGAAATTCTTCAGTCCTGGCCTTAACCCTCTCCCCCTCACTCTCCTCTCGACACTCGTATATATTCATTGGCAAAATCACCCGTGTCATTTTGCAGCCTGGTCTGTAAACCGCTACCAAGCTACCAAGGGCGAGAGCTCTCCCGGCGCGTACACTTGGAGGGACTCCAACATGCTAATCAGCTTTGCAGATGTGCAAAGAAGAGGAAAAAAGGAAGAAAGAAAGAAAGAAAGAAAGACAAACAACAGCAACACACTTTCAGAAAGGCACAAATGACAGAGATGACGCAAGGCCGTGTGTTTGGTCTTAGGGCGTCGCCGTCTCCAGCCTTCTCTGGAGTCGAGCCGCGAGGCTCCTGCATTATTTACACGGAGTTGACGACCTCGACCGAAATTATCGAGTCCTCCCACCCCCTCTCCCCTCCCCCCGTCTCCCATCTGAAATGCCGACTTGTTATCACTATGGTAATTCCGGCGACCGTCCTGCTGAATCGCTTCGCTCAGGGCTCCATTGACGAAAACGGAAATCGGCAGAATGACTCTTGTTAAAAAAAAAAAAAAACACACACACATCCGAATCTCCAACTCTACTGCAAATGGTGGATGATTATTATTATTAATTTTTTTTTTATCAAGAATCTTATTTATCTTCCGAGACATCGACACATTTTCTATAATTGTGGCTTCTGTGTTTCCGACCGGATTCAGGTCAACAGATGTACTCGGTTCTGGAGATAATCTGATTTGAGCAGTGTGCAGTTAGAAGGGACTCTTTCAGAGGTCACCGACAAAGGTCGACTCACAATGGGCTATTCCGGGGCCAGTGTCTTGTCTTGTTCTCTATCGATGGAAGGAAATTCGCGAAGGCATGGGGATTTTTTTTTGGGGGGGGGAATGGGGGGTATAGAGCGGTGCGACGGGACTTTCAGGCAATCAATGGGGTGACACTGCGGGGCTTGGTGTCTCTTTCAACAGCACGTGCCATCGCATGCAGGGCACGGGCCTCGCGAGACTGCGGCGCCTCCCTGAATTTGAATCAGTGTTTGACACTTGCCATTATCCGTCAGACTGCCATCTCCCCCTAGCCCATCTTTCTCTCTCTCTTTCTCCCTTTTTCCTATTCTCCCTCTCTCTCTCTCTCTCTTTCCCTCCTTCTCTCTCACTCCCTCTCTCTCCTCTTCCTTCTCCCTCATCATGTGCCTCTCGGATTACATGTCTCTAGCTGTCTATGTATCTGTCTCTGTCTCTGTCTCTGTCTCTGTCTCTGTCTCTGTCTCTGTCTCTGTCTCTGTCTCTGTCTCTGTCTCTGTCTCTGTCTCTGTCTCTGTCTCTGTCTCTGTCTCTGTCTCTGTCTCCGTCTCCGTCTCTGTCTCCGTCTCCGTCTCTGTCTCCGTCTCCGTCTCCGTCTCCGTCTCCGTCTCCGTCTTCGTCTCCGTCTCCGTCTCCGTCTCCGTCTCCGTCTCCGTCTCCGTTTCCGTCTCCGTCTCTGTCTCTGTCTCTGTCTCTGTCCTGTCTCTCTGTCTCTGTCTCTGTCTCTGTCTCTGTCTCTATCTCGATCTGTCTCTGTCTCGATCTGTCTCTGTCTCTGTCTTCGTCTCCGTCTCTGTCTCCGTATCCGTATCCGTTCTCCGTCTCCGTTCTCCGTCTCCGTCTCCGTCTCCGTCTCCGTCTCCGTATCCGTATCCGTCTTTGTCCCTGTCTCTCTGTTTGCTTCTCAAACTTTGCAAGGTAGAATAAAGTTGATCTCTCACTTAATCAGACAAAATGTGCTAGTTTAAACCCCCCGTTGATCATTCACCTGCTGATGCACTTTGTATGAGCAAACAGGGAGTTCGGTTTGAACCAAATTCTCCCTCTATTAAATTGCTCGACCTGCCAGCGCGGGCTTACCCTGTAACGGACAGTCGAAAAAAAACACCTAAGAGGGCAGTCTTCTGCATCGGCGCATTCACGTGCGGCCTAATTCCAGTCTTTAACCGTATCTCCATCCCCGCCTCCAACTTCCCCCCATTAAAGGGAAAGAGGGTACTTCTACCGAACCCCCCCCCCCAAAAAAAAAAAAAGACCGGCAAGACTGCAGACGGTAGCGTGTGACGGGACTGGCTGATGCCCGAGTCAGTCGGTTAGGCTCACCTTTGGCCCTATGGGTGGCGATCCTAGATAACCCCCGGCACGATACCTTCATCGCCTATTCCTGACGGCGTCTGAGGGGCCTGATAATGGCAACTCCGGCCAGTCTATCACCAATGGTTGCGGAGGCATGTGCCTTTACCTCAGACTAGTCACACCCTCCCATGTTCCTATATTTATCAGCCTTGGTTGGCAGTTTATCCCCAATACGGATGGAGGTATATGCCATGCTTTAGACATGTCCCCTCTATATTTTTCTGCGTTGGCTGGCAGTCTATCACCAGTATAGGGGATGGACCCTCATGCCTTGCTTCAGACGAGTCACCCCTGTTAACTCTATCTGTCAACATTTGCTTGCTGTTTACCACCAGTAGGGGGAATTATGCATATGCCTTTCCTTAGACCTGAAATTCCGCGAAGTTCTATTCCGTTCTGTTCTATTCTGCCGCAACTAGAGGGGGGGGGGGGGGGGTGGAGGCTCATGCCTTGCTTCAGACCATTAACCCCTGCTAGATACACAGTCTATTGCCACCCTGTCTATGTTCTGTTTCTCCTACTAGGAGAGAGGACATCGGCGATGGGGAGGGAGAAGGTAACCTATCCGAAACGAAAACACCTTGTGAAAACATCTCGTCGATTTGAGCGGGACTGGTGTCTCCGTTTGCTAAAAGGAAGGAGAAGAATAAATTGCCTATACTCGGTGTTGGCACTTGCTAGCTGGCACCCACCCCGACATCTCAAACATCTCCATGTACAGGAAATGGACTTCACATACCACGATGAATCTGTAAAAGGTCTTTTTTTACCCCCTACCCCCAAACCCAACAAAATCATTAAGCAGACGAGCGATCAGACAAATTCTTCGGACGATTCCCTGGATTTGAAAAGACGGCGTGTTCGGACAAGGCATCGAATTTTCCTGCCCAGTAGCTATATTAGTAGCGGTTTTTCTCTCCCTCACTTCCCCCTCGATCTTTCTCCCTCCTCTCCCACCTCTCCCTCCTCTCTCTCCTCTCTCCTCTCTCAGTTCTCTCCTCACTCTACTCTCTCTTCTTTCTCTCATCTCTCTTCCCTCCGCTCTCTCTTTCCATCACTCTGTCTCTCCCTCTCCAAGTATCCCTATCCCCCCTCTCTCTCCCTCTCTCAACCTGTCTGATATCATTTAGCGTGTTCTAGATTAGCCGACCTTACATTTGTGTACTTTTTTTCCCAGGCAAATTAGATTCCAACCATTTCGTTGGGTCTAGCTCCGGGTTCCACGAGAGTTCGTGTTCCCATGTAGCCACGGGTCCGATAGGAAGTAGTTCAACGTGAGCCTCGAACCTGATACTCCCTTTAAAGTGTTTCTACAAACACACTTGAAGCCCGGAGCGCACTTTTCGTTTAACCCACCCCCTCGTCAGATAATGTTACGATGTAACAGCTTTGCTGTTTAGAGCACTTAATCCACGGGCCTTTGGCAATAGAGGCTGTACTTCAAGAGATATTGCAGCCGGGAAGAAATGATTTCCTTAACCTGAAAGCGTTGATATTCTGCGGGTTGCAACCTTTTTAACTGTAGAATATGATACCGATTCCTAATACTAGAATGATACCAATTCCTAATACTAGAATCACATGAGATATACGCATCTTGAAATGTGACAGGCCATGGCGTTTCGATCCCGGCAAGATTTGCCTTAGAATCAATAGTGCGGTATGTAATATGCTAATGGGCATAACACAATGCAGGCATTATCTTCATATTCATCATTTGAAATGACTCACTACTGAGAATATCTAATAACTATGCGTCTGCTTCCATGTCTGCTTTGACATTCCTAGGGAAATAACTTTAACATTTCATTCAGAAACTGAACTAAGACGTGTTTCAAAATGTTCACGTTTTCATCACTCCTTGGAAATAGAGACGTCTGTAAGGGAGGGTCGATGCAGAGGACTATCGTCCGACATAAAATCGACGCGACAGCTTGTTCCAACCGGCTTAAAACACCTTCCTGGAGAAACGGTGTAGGGTGAACACGGTCACGATTTGCTTTCAAGATTATACATGCAACTAATAATGTCCCTGTCACACGCATGAAACATGAGAGACTATATACAGCCGGCCAAGTAACCTTAACAGAAGCGAAGAAGAGGAAGAAGAAGAAGACGAAGAAGAAGAAGAAGAAGACGAACAAGAAGAAGAAGACGACGAAGAAGACGAAGAAGACTTTTTTGACTTTTCAAAAGGAGAACTTTATTTCAATCTTTTGAAAATAACCGAAACAAAACAAACCCAAATAAACAATATTTACAAGTAAGACTTGAAGAAGACGAAGAAGAAGACGAAGAAGAAGATGAAGAAGACGAAGACAAAGAAGAAGAAGAAGAAGAAGAAGACTTTTCGAAGGATTTTTTTTTACAAATGAAACCAAAAAATACAGTTGACAAATATATACAAGCACAAATAATACAAATAATAAAAAACAAAAAAGTGGAAGAAGACTTGTTTTGACTATTCAAAAGGAAAACTTTATTTCATTCCTTTGAAAATATCCAATGAAATGACCAAATCAAATATTTACAAAAAAAGACTTGAAAATAATAAATTAAATAAATGAATATAACAACATTAAGCAATACACATAGAAGAAAATAATAAGTAGAATAGCGAAACAGTAACATAATCGAAAAAGAGGAGAGGAAGACGAAGATGGAAAAGCAGAAGAAGAAGACTTTTTTAAATTTTAAAGGAAAACTTTTTTTCGAACAAAACAAAAAATCTTGACATTTAAACAATTATATGCAGGAAAAAATGAATACAGAAAATAAACTGGTGGTAAACAGATGAAATGAGAAAAAAGAAATATCACTTAATGGCAGTGAAGAAATTCAATGAAAGGGATAACAACATTCGATGATAGGAAATAAAGAAGAACAAGAAGAACAAGAAGGAGAAGGAGAAGGAGAAGGTTGGAGAAGGGGAGGGGTTGAGGAGAAGAGGAGGGAGAGGAGGTGGGGAAAAGGAGAAGGAGATGGAGAAGAAGGAGGAGAAGGAAATAAGGAGAAGAAGAAAAATAAGGAGAAGAGGGGGAGAAGGAGGAGAAGGAGGAGAAGGGGAAGGGTGTAGGAGAAGAGGAGGGAGTAGGGGGTGGAGAACACGAAGAAGGAGAAGAAAGGGAGGAGGCGAAGGAGGGGAGCAGTAGCAGCAGGAGGAAGATGAGAAGGTGGGAGAAAAGGAGGAGGGGAAATGGGGGAGGAAATACAAAAAGGATTATGTGGATAACATCAACACCAAAATGTGGCGTGCCTTCCACCCTGATATTCAGGATATATTTTATGCATCGAGTTGACATTGACATCTCGCCATCGGTGCACCCTTGACCTTTCTGCAACATGCACACCCCATCCTGGCCTACCAACACCCACACACACACACCATTCAGCGGCTGAATCCGTGCGCCAAACATTGGCCATGACATCCCCTCACTCATTTGAAAAGGATCGACAGATTCCGCGCATAGTGATTGGCCAAAGCGTTACAAACTCTTGGTGGCGCACTATTTCTAATCTCACGTCCTCCGAGATGTAGGAGGACGTGAGACGTCTGGTAGGGGACGGGAACCAGCCTAGTGACCAGATGGGTATGGAAGGAGGAAAGCGCATACTCCTATTATACCCGAATTGAATTAGTTGGAAGCACCCGCCTGCCTTTAAAAAAGGAAATGGGAAAACAACAATTATGACCATACTTTAATGAATCTGATAGAATGTATATGTATATGTATACCCGATGCACCAAAATGTCCAGTGGTTTTTGCAGGTAACAAAATAGATCAATGAGGGTTTATGCACTATACGACGCGCATGTGGCATCATATGCGCGATGCTTAGCCAAATCTTGTCTGATAATTTGCCTTGGTTGGAAAGTTATCCAATGAGGGTTTGCTCTAGCGCTGTATGCTCAGTGCTTTGCTTGATTGCCTGGTGAGCTGTGCAGGTAGGAACCTTTTTTCAAAGGAGGCTTGCCCTACCGATGTACAGTTAGCGCTGTATGCTCAGTGCTTTGCCTGATTTCCTTGTGAGTTGTGCAGGTAGGAACCTTTTTTCAAAGGGGGCTTGCCCTAGCGCTGTATGCTCAGTGCTTTGTCTGATTTCCTTGTGAGTTGTGCAGGTAGGAACCTTTTTTCAAAGGGGGCTTGCCCTAGCGCTGTATGCTCAGTGCTTTGCTTGATCGCCTGGTGAGCTGTGCAGGTAGGAACCTTTTTTTTCAAAGGGGGCTTGCCCTAGCGCTGTATGCTCAGTGCTTTGCCTGATTTCCTTGTGAGTTGTGCAGGTAGGAATGTTTTTCAATTGGGGATTCCCCGGCTGGAGTGTAGCTTAGCAACCAATGCTCAGTGATTTGCCCAACAGTCTTGTGCTTGGTGTAGGTAAGAATGTATTAAGTCGATGAGGGTGTGCCCTACCCGACGTTGCAGTATGCACTGCGCTCAGCGCTTTGCCCGATTGCCTGGCGGCTTGACCAAAACACCAGGCAGCTGATGCCCGGGCCGGACTCGAACCGTCGACTCCCCCCGGCCGTACGGGGCGGGAAGTCCTAAGCCCAGTGAACAGCGAGTGCCGTCCACATCGTGCCGGCGGGACTCGCCAACATAAAAATTGTCAAGCCGCCATGTTTGTTATTTTTTGGAGAGAGAGCAAAAGAGCGAGCCGGCGGCCACCGAGGCGAGCGTGACTACGCACGGCCATCGCATTGCGCCACTCGGGAAGAGAGTATAATTGCGCTGTCAATCACAAAACGAAAATTAGAGCAAATCCGGGTGGCGTTGGTTTTGCTTATGTTGCTGTCGTTCTCTCTCTTTCTCCCCCCCCCTTCTCTCTCTCTCTCCCCCCCTCTCTCTCTCTCTCTCTCTCTTCCCCTTCTCTCTCTCTCTCCCCCCCTCTCTCTCTCTCTCTCTCTTCCCCTTCTCTCTCTCTCCCCCCCTCTCTCTCTCTCTCTTCCCCTTCTCTCTCTCTCCCCCTCTCTCTCTCTCTCTCTCTCTTCCCCTTCTCTCTCTCTCCCCCCTCTCTCCCTCCCTCCCTCTCTC